>OZ022505.1:92252732-92297430 GCA_963989385.1 Ctena decussata
CGCAGATGCGTAAAAAAAAGGTTGAGACTGGCCCCGTTTTAGTTCATGTTCATAAATTTTCAGTTTTGATCTAGAGAAAATAATTTTCAATCTCGGATAATAATAATAATAATATTTATATCATTAATATCAAAAGTAAAATCCCGAGCCGAAAAAAAACAACAACATCCCAAGCCTATAGCTTTGGTTAGGTATACAAACATCGTCAGCGTATTCATGCATTCACTGATATTGTTTACAATTTTTCAGTCTAAACTGCAAGACAACAAACAAAATGTAGATAAAATCTTGTGAAAAAGCAATTTCAAGTTTTCATGCACTGCTTGTTTTCTATACCACAGACTGCCAGGTCGAAGGTAAATTTGCAATACGATTTATTCCCACCCCTCCAGTGCCGGGGCGTCTACTGATTGGGATTATTGTAGGGGAAGGACCTACTGTGCTTGCAGTAGGTGCGGGTGGGATTTTTTGGGCATTTTTTCTCTTGTCTATTATTAATCTTCTTTCTCCCTCGCTCTGGGAGACGGCCCGATAATATAGACTGAGATACTGTCTCAAAGGACCGTTACCACCCCCCCCCCCCCCCAAAAAAAATCAATCAATCAACAATCAATCCTCTCCTGCCTGTCAGCGCTGACGAATGCCGGGTGACAAACGGCAAAGGGCGACATAAAGAAATGTCGTCTGAATCTTAATGTTGTATCTAAATTAGGAAGGCAAAACGCTGTTCAATTTTAAAACAGTTTTCGGAGATCCTGAATCATATTGATCTACTGACAATTCCTTGTTCAACGAGATGAAAATTGCGAATTTAAGTCAAAAGTCCGTCTTGTTGTTTGTTTTTTTCCCTAAGCTTATACATTTTTTTTTATTTTTATCTTTTCCCTGTTGATATTGCTGGTAGTTGGTGGATTATAGTTTGTAAAATAAATTAAAGTCTCCATAGTCCTACCAGTGGTAAAACCGTCGAAGTACAAATCATTATAAAACAGTCTTCAGAATGTGTGCTAATATGTCAGTTGATATGCTTTTTTGTATCATATAACTGGCAAAAAGAAGGAACAAGGTATTTTGGAAAAAAAATATGTTTCTCCATTAAAATACGGTCTTTGTCTCTGGTTCCCCGTTAACAAATGAAATACAATCAATGGGATCCTTGCCTTACAATTTTGTACATTGTATTTTTATCACCTGTTAAACGCCTGTACCTTGTATTTTTACCATGTAATAAAGCTTGTGAAATCGACAGTAGGTCATTTTAGTTGCCAACTAAAATGACCTAGTTATTTTTTTAAATCTTTTTTATGGGAAACTCAAGGACGTTTTGGTTTTTCAAAGCCGGCCTATCATGATAAAAAATCAATGGCGAAACTCGGGGACGAAACTGTAGTGAGAAGCTTGCAGCGATACCTCACGATAAAATATTTCATGCTGATAGAGCAATGGGCTTTTAAGAAATTTAAAAAAAATGATATTTTACTTTCGTTTAAAATTGTGATTTGTTTGCTTTTCCGCAGTTTGGTAACTCAAAGTTCATACCTGATACCTTAGTGACGATTTTATTTTTGTTACGGCACAGAAAATATAAGATCACGCCCCCTTTCTAAAGTGACGCCTATATGATCAAGAAATCCGTTTTTACCAAAAGCTGGCGTAGGTGTGGAGTTTGAAAAGCGGGAGGGGAGGAACTCGTTATAAAACGTCACTGAGTTTCACATAAAAAGGTTGAAAAATTATTTGAGTCTTTTAAGCTGGCAAGTAAAATGACCTCCTTTCGAGTTTTTTTTTAGCTTGAACAAAATGGTTGATTGGTTGATTTGATGCTTAACGTCCACGGTAAACAACTAAGGTCATGTCGGGACGGTCAGTTAACCTAACCACACTATTCCTGGGCAGGCTTAGACCTCCTAAGCGGTTAACCAGTACTAAGTGCACATACTTTCGCCAGTAACTGACAACTGCCCTTCTTGAATCAGCGGAAGGAGAAACGAAAGTATGTGGCCAGACCGGGATTCGAACCCAGGACCTCTGACTTACGAGTCAGGTGCCCTACCGATTGCGCTACCCGGCCCGGCACTTTGAACAAAATGGTTCAAATACAACTTACAAGCCTGGAACCTAATTTATTGTCTTACCCTTGTTTATTTTGCATTGCTGGACGGGAAATCAGAACAAGAAAATTGTGTTTTGCTGAGCAGTTTGACAGTTTTCATTTTTTGCCAGTTATCTGGCACAGTATATGCACATCAAACCCACATTTTGTCACCAATTGAACTGATTTTCAAAACGATTTGTGTTTAGGCGGTTTTACAACTGATAGGAATACGGAGACTTTAATATAACATGCATGCACTTGTTTGTATGCAAATAAACTCAGCCTTCGCATCAGTGTCTTTGTGTCCACTAGTTGCATAGCCTATATAATATCGACCTTTGGGCCTGGTAAATTGTATGGTGAACAGACGCTCCAAAGTAGAAGTGATAATTCTTGTGACGTGGCGTATGGTACATGTCTATGATTTCCCACCATTTTTACAAAGAGAAACAACTTTTGTGACTTTCTTCTCTCTTTTTTATTGCTTCTTCGGACGACGTAGCTCCTCCGAAATGCGGTCTACTCTTAAAGTTAAAATGCTGCTGAAGGACCCTGGCACAGGAACAACAAATTCTTTGCTTTGTTAAAAAGAAAATTACAAACTTAAAGTTCATTGCTTATTCATCTTTAGAAACTGTTGAAGTATTTCAAAGCATCAAAAGATATATACGCCCCCTCGAAGGGTATCCTAAATACTCGTGACATCATTCTATATGTATAACATATTCTCTTTTTTTGCTTTATGCACTCGAAGCCATAGGCGCACCGGAGGTATGAAGTTTCCGGATTGTCCGTACGTGCGACAATACTTAAGCATGTCGGTCAGTCCGAATATGTATATGAAGTATATTTTTTGTTAAAGCTGCTTTTCGGAAGATATATTTCTTGATTACCATTCGAGGTAAAGGGATCATACTTGGTATGACATTTATCTGGATCTAAATCTTTCCAGCTTTTCTACCTATTCCAAGAGGCATGTCCCAAGGTGGGACCAAAGTCTAGAGATGTGTTACGGGAAAATTTACTCATACTGATTACATGCGTTTGCTGTGTTAACGTTAATAATAATGATATGCATTTCAAGGGAACACATCGGTAATGGCGTTATCAATAACTGTGTAACGTGACGTCACGTAACGTTATTAATTCTGGCAAATTTCATTGGATACCAGTGTGTTTAAAACTGCCACAACATCCTTAAAAATCAAGATAACTTCAAACGGTTTTTACCTTTTTGTTCTATAATGTCATGCGCATTCAGATAACAGAAAACCTAAAAATCGATTTTTTATGTCATAAGGTCGATTTCTATCTGGACGGGCTCATATATTATAATTGTTTTCGCACATCGGGGTAGTCACACGAACAGATTGGACTGTAATTATGAAAACTTCCATAGCCAGAGCAAGTCTGATTTCTCTCTATAGTATGTATTTTTATAAAATGAGCCGCGACACGAGAAAAGCAACAATGTGGTTGTCCGTCCAGCGCACACTCAGATCAGCCTGGACATACGTCCAGTTTTATCAGACTCTTCGACAAGTGCTCAAATGGCAGCTAAGTGTCTAAAGCTACCTCCATGCGGACAGCGAAGACTCTGATCAGTCTGGGCGGATGCACATTGTTGGTTTTGTCGTGTCGCGGCTCAATTATGTATGTATGATGCACGAAAATGACACAGTTTGTGCCTCCAAACGAAATGCAAGTTGGTATAATCTGTTTGACTAATACGAACAATTAAAATGTACTCTTCAAACAAAATGCCACAAGCATTCTGAGCATTTGAACATAAAGTTCATTGAAATTATGGTCCGGAGAGAACGGATGGTTTGCTGAAAGAAGATGGCTCCCATGATTTTTCTATAAGTTATCATTTGTCTAACAGTTTGTCGTTTGAAATACTCATCAGGTAATCTTCGTATTTGAAGAAAGTAACTTTTTCATAAACACAGTCAGGAAAAATTGTCTTTTCATATTTATCAATTGTTTCATTTTCACTGACTTTTTCCACTGATACATAGATATGGCGGGTGTATTATAATAGGCAGGTGATGCTTACCACTCGCGAGCAACTAATCACACCTCAATTTTGGGGTCCATGTCTATGTATCTAGAATATTCCGGAATTGTCAATGTTAAAATGACTTACGAGTTCGGACTTAAGATTTGGGTACTTTGACCACTTTCATTTATAGCTCTATCAAATAGTTAGGTATTAATTAAGAGTACACGACATTTTAAACAAGGGCTGTCTTGTGAAGAAATAATACAAGAAGTTCAAGGCGTGTATTTATTTTTCAAAAAGTGAATTAAATATGAGATTACAGCAACATACATGCATATCATAGGTAAGTGTGTCTTCATGACTTTGATGATTTCAAACATCTTGCAACAAACATCACAGGGCTTCAGATATAAGGCGGATTTTCGGAAATAATTCTGAGATAATTTCTCTCATAGGAACCACTCCGCTCTTAAACATGTTAAAATGAGGGAACACAATTGTGTTGCTTCAGTTTTTATCATCATCACAACTATTAACCCATTGCATTCTGGGTATTTTTGTCGTCTGCTGAAATTGTCGTCTGCATCAAAAATCAAGAATATTTTGACAATATTGGTCTAACTAACTCTTGTAGAATTGATGTCTAGGCAGCAAACAGTTTGGATCTCAGATCAGGCCCCACATTTGTGGGGCCTGATCTGGATCCAAACTGTTTGCCCTGATACCCCTAAAGGGGTATCCCGAATAGAATGGGTTATATTCAAACTGTGCAGAACAAGTTTTAAGCTCTTGTAAAGTCTTTGTCATAACAACTTTAAGCAGGACACATATCTCCATTATGAATTAAGGACACTTCTCTTAGTTTTAATTACTTTTCGAAGCGAAATGACTTGTGACTTCTTAACTGTTAGAAAAAGATTTAAACATGTCACTGTATACATGTATATTGCTTCACCAGCACGCTACTGATAAGAGCTCAAATCTTAAAATCGTAAAATCATATGTATAACATACACGGTATGGTGGTGCCTCGCTAATTTAAGGGGGGAACTCTAAGAAGAACTGAACTGAACATGACAAGATTTTATGAGCCACGACACTACAAAACCAACAATGTGGTTGAGCGCCCAATGCAGACTCCGATCAGCCTGGGCATCCGCTCAGTATGATCAGAGTCTTTGCAGTCTGCATGGAGCTAGCTTAGACCTTTATTACCCTTTAAGCAATTGGCAAAGAGTCTGATCAGACTGGGTGGATGGCCAGGCTGATCTGAGTCTGCGCTGGGCGCACAACCACATTGTTGGTTTTCTCGCGTCGCGGCTCATATATCCATTATGAATCAAGGACACCTCTCTTTGTTTTCATTGCTTTTCAAAGCGAAATGACTTGACTTGACTTAGAAAACTGCCATAAAAAAAAATAAAAATGGTAAGATTTAAACATGATACATGTATATCTTCAGTACGAACGGAGGTGTATGGGTACAAATCCCGGTTTTACCGCCAGTTTTCAAAATGAAACAATGGTTGTGACTTCCTGTATGCTTCCCTGATCCTGCAGGAGCAAGTTATTTCCATTTAGAATGAGCCTCTATTTACAAACGAGGCAAAAATTGTAAACTGCAGAGTTTCTTCCCTTAAAGTGTACCGATTCACTAAAAACGTGTAACGGCAATACAACAAAACCAACAAAGTAGCATGTTCGCCCTGCAAAGACTCAGACCAGCCTGGGCATCCCCCCAGTCTGGTCAGATTCTTCGCAGTGCGAAAGGGTCGCTAAGTGTTTAATCTGGCTCCAAGCGGACAGTGAAGAGTCTAACCAGACTGGCTGATCTGAGTCTTCACTTGGCGCACATGCCACTTTGTTGGTTTTGTTGTGTTGCGGTTCAGTTGTATGTGACGTGGCTACCATAAATAGAGAATACCATGTTAGTGTCTTTTGATAACAAGTTAAGCAAGCGGAACCAGAAACAGCGCAGGAATGGCAAGGCTTGCCGAGTCAGTCTGACATGTAACTGGTCGAGCCTGGTAAAATTGATATCGAAAGGCACTGACTTGGATTTCTATTTCCATGTATCATGCGTCATTAATAAAGAAAGCTAAACAAATGAAAAGCAGACATAGTTTTGTTCGAACATGCTAAGGTCGCGAATGCGTTATGACGTATGTAGGTGACGTCATTTAACCAAATGAACGTTGTTATCATGGCTAACGTCAGAATGTAGCCAATCCTCTTCAGAGATCGATTCTAAACGCATCGCCTATCAACATTCGCGAAAGCGCAGGTCTAGAAGGACATGAGATCACATTATGGTATCACCCCCTGTTATCAGGTGGAACTTTGCAGCAGGTACATGATAAATACTACATACGAGATACACTGATAAGTGCGCAAGGGCGTAGCTACCTATACGGCAAATACGCAAGTGCGTATTGAAATTTTGTCAAAATTGACAAAATTTCAAAACGCACCTGCATATTTGCATGCTGAAATTTTATAAAGTAGACAAGATTGCAACACCAATTACCAAAGTGGCTGAAATACTAGCTTTCCTTTCAAAAGTAGACCATAAAACATGGTTGTGCGTATCATGAAATTGCCCCTAGTTACGCCCCTGGTGCGGGTTTACAGCCAAATCAGTCTGAATGGTGAACAAAGAGGACATACAAAACTCGCTGCATTCGACAGATGACGCCTTAGTATAGAGGACCCCATACAACAGATTTGACTACACATGGACGTCTCAAACTTTTCTATTGTAAGACTATGGTCAGGTTTCTTTCAGTTGATTGATTGATTGATTTGATGCTTAATGTCCACGGTAAACAACTAAGGTCATGTCGGGACGGTCAGTTACCCTAACCACACTATTCCTGGGCAGGCTTATACCCCCTAAGCGGTTAACCAGTACTAAGTGCACATACTTTCGCCAGTAACTGACAACTGCCCTTCTTGAACCAGCGGAAGGAGAAACGAAAGTATGTGGCCTGACCGGGTTTCGAACCCATGACTTCAGACTTATAAGTCAGGCGCCCTACCGATTGCGCTACGCGGCCGGGCTGGTTTCTTTCAAGCGTTACTGTGTATTTCTTCAAGATGTCTCAGTACACATACTATATAGGAAACAAAAATAATAGAATTACGTTATTTAGGAAGAATAAAACCATTGTTGATATTGTTTTCTCCTTTCTGAATATCGTAATTCTACCATCAATTTTGAATTAACTCTTTCGGCGCCAAAGTCGCAAAAATGCGACTTTGCAAACAGCGTATATCCAGATCAGCCGGCTCTTAAAAGAGCCGTCTGATCAGGATCTACACTGTTTGCCATTCAAATATGAACTTAAAAAGACTGATTTTATGAAAAATGTCTTTAGATTGTTAAAATTTCCAATTACAAATCTGTCGTCTGATGATTTGAGCAGACGAAAATTTGTCGTCTGAAAAATTTGGCGCCGAAAGAGTTAAGTCTCGGGTTTCTTCAAAGCATTACTGTGTGTTTGTTCAATATGGAAAAGTTGGTTCCTCTAGGAGCAAATTCTTTGTTTCGAGAGTAAATCCCTAATTTCAAAAAAATAAAATGGTGAACTTCTTTCTCATGAAAGTATATTCCTTCACCTTAAGTTTCCTGTATTATTGCAAATTATTTACCACAAACACCAGAAGTATGAAGTTTCTTACCATTATGAGTACACAATATGAGTCTTCAGTTATTCGGCTGTAATTAAATATTCAAAACAAATGACAAAATCAGGGTGGATGATCACGTGGTTTTCACGTCACAGGAAATACTGGAAATTCCAGTACAACGATTGCTTCGTGGTTAGTTTTTTTTTTCGAGATAACTTCTTTGTTGTCAAATACAGTCTAATAGAATCAAGCGCAGTGAATGCGTGCTCGTAAGTACTTTTAAATGGTGTTCTTGTTTTTATTGAGGGTTTATTGTTTTCATGTTTAAACCTCCCCCAGTTTTGGAAAGACAGCGTCATTCACGTGCCACAGCCTACTTTGGGTTTAGGATGTTGGTGGTCGATTAAATACAAAAACTATAAAACTAACGATGAAATCGCAAATATCGTCTGAAAGTATTCATGACTATACATTCACTGCGCTGCCTTTTCAAAGAATGTATAAAGAAACAATGAAATTATTAACTAAAACGTGAAGAATTCCCGGGGCTTCCTTGTTCAGAATGACGTAAGAAAGCACGTGATCATCCACCCTGAAAATGTTTTTCTTCAGTATGAATTAACGTGTATGCAGCTATGGTCCTTTCCAGTGAGAATTGTTTACCTCAAACACCACCTTATTTCTGATGCTGAGTGTGCAGAGGATTCAGTTACATTTACTACTCTTGTAAGGGCTAATGACTAGCTTCCCTGATCACAAGTCCTGGTGAATAATTTTCCTTGGACGTATCACCAGTAAACAATTCAGGGCTCGAGGTTATAAAACTTGAGAATAATCTCAAACTCAAAATAAAGCCTACTGATTGGCTGCTTCCGAGTATGTGCTCGGAAGCAGCCAATCAGTGTGCTTTATTTTGAGTTTGAGAATGTACTCAAGTTTTATAACCTCGGGGCCTGATTCTGACTAGTATGAAGTTTATTCTACAGTATGAACTGCCACGTGTTTGTTTAAATTCCACGTGTTTATGAACTGTTAACTACATCAACACAAGTAGGGGGTTTCTCTCTAGTATGAATGAGCATGTGTTTCTTTAAGTATACTCCTCTCAAAAAGTGTTTACCACAAACACCACAGGATTGACGTCGCTCTCCAGTATGATAATACATGTGCTCCTTCAACCGATCTGCTCTTCTATATTGTCTACCACAAACACCGCAGATATGACGTTTTTCTCCAGTATGAATTACCATGTGTTTATTTAAAGCCCCTTTTTGCGCAAACTGCTTTCCACAAACACCACAGCCATGTGGTTTTTCTCCCGTATGAGTAAACACGTGCGTCTTTAAATTTCCTTTTAGTGTAAACTGTCTACCACAAAAATCACATTCATGTGGTTTCTCTCCAGTATGAAGTTTCATGTGTTGGTTTAAATTTCCTAAAACTGTGAATTGTTTATTACAAATTTCACAAGTGTGAGGTTTCTCGACAGCATGAGTATACATATGTTCCTTCAGGTATTCAGGTCTTATACAGTGTTTAAAACAAATGCCACAAGTATGAATGTTTTCTCCAGTATGAATTAGCATGTGCCTAGTTAAGGTCGATTTTTGTGTGAACTGTTTACTGCAAACCTCACACGTGTGTGGTTTCTCTCCAGTATGAATCAACGTGTGTGCGTTTAAATTATGTTTGGTTTGAAACTGTTTACCGCAGATATCACACGCATAACGTTTTGTTCCAGTATGAACTAATCCATGATCCTTTAAACACCATTTGTTGGCGAAATGTTTCCCACATACGCTACAGCAATGGGGGTTATCGCCAGTTCGAGGCTCCATGCTTTAATCCTATGTTGTGCTCTACTATAGTCTTTGCTTTTATCATGAAATCACCGACTGACTTGTTTGTACCACCTCTGCAAAGAGTCAGTAGAAATAACATGCGCCTGTTTCTTCTCTTTCTTACTCTAATAGATTTATCTATATGTACCTGCATTAGGTTCCTATGGGAATTATGATTACGAGTTTCACTATAGTGTAAAAACTTTTACCCGTTCTTTCTATCTCATACTATTGCCCAGTAAATTATAGTTACTTTTATGTTTATAATTCTAGATTCACCAAAAGATAATTTAGGTGTGAATTGTAATTACTCTGGCCGATTTTTTTTCTTCTTTATACTAGAAACCAGAATTTTTCCACGCGTTTATTTCCTGCTTGTAACGCTTGAAACGCTTCTTGAAAGGTTTGCATCCAAAGTGCCGCAGCCTTGCGTTATCTCTGTGCTCTCTGGAAAGAAAGAACAAAAGGACCATTGGTCCTGTAGCTCACCCGAGTCCATTCAGCCTCAATACTCTAGGGTAAGTTACTCTAAGGTCATCGGTCAACTGGTTCTGGTGAAAAAGATTTTTAAAGGTTTTAACCATATATGGGCATGAAGGACATGTTGGTCATGTGACCTGGACATTTGAAAAAATTTTCATTCCCTCAACCCCCTGGAGGCTCTATATGAAATTTGGTTTCAAAATTGGCCCAGTGGCTTTTGAGGAGATTGTTTGATATTACCAAAATGACAGAGTTCTGGGTCAAAAGTCAAAGAATGACCTTGATCTCTTGTACTCATAAATCTTCATGTACTCATTAAGATGACTGTAGATATCAATTTTTAGGCATAAATCTTCAAAACTTTCGAGCATTTTTCCACATTTGACCTTGCCGTAAAATAGTCAAGGTCAACCCAAGGTCATCATTTTGAACAATCTTGATAGTACTGGAGTTCCCTATGCTACATACCAAACTTCAAGGCCATCGGTCAACTGGTTCTGGAGAAGAAGATTTTTAAAGGTTTTTAGCATATATGGGCCTGGCGGCCATGTTGCTCATGTGACCTGGACCGTTTGAACAAATTTTCATTCCCTCAAACCCCTGGAGGCTCTATATGAAATTTGGTTACAATTGGCCCAGTTGTTATTGAGGAGATTGTTTGATATTGTCAAAATATGAGAGTTCTGGGTCAAAGGTCAAAGAATGACCTAGACCTCGTGTACTCACAAATCTTCATGTACTCATTAAGATAACTGTCTATACCAATTTTTAGGCATAAATCTTCAAAACTTTCCATGAAATCTTATGTTCTAGCATTTTCCCATATTTGACCTTGCCGTAAAAAAGATCAAGGTCAACCCAAGGTCATAATTTGAACAATTTTGATAGTGCTCGAGTACTCAAAGCTACATACCAAGTTTCAAGGCCATCAGTCAATTGGTTCTGGAGAAGAAGATTTTCAAAGGTTTTTACCATATATGGGCGTGGCAGCCATATTGGTCATGTGACCTGGACCGTATGAATAAGTTTTTGTTCCCTCATCTCCTGGAGGCTCTATATGAAATTTGGTTTCAATGGCCCAGGGGCTTTTGAGGAGATTGTTTGAAATTGTCAAAACATGAGAGTTATGGGTCAAAGGTCAAAGAATGACCTTGACCTCTTGTACTCATAAATCTTCATGTACTAATTAAGATGACTGTAGATACCAATTTTTAGCCCAAAATTTTCAACAGTTTCCAAGATATCTTATGTTCTAGCATTTTGCCATATAAAAGCACAAGGAAGCAAATTTGACCGTCCCGTAAAAAAGGTCAAGGTCAACCCAAGGTCATAATTTGAACAATCTTGGTAGTACTTGCGTACCCGATGCTACATACCAAGTTTCAAGGCCATCGGCCTACTGGTTCTGAAGAAGAAGATTTTTTAGGCTTTTACCATATATGGGCATGGCGGCCATGTTGGTCATGTGACCAGGACCATTTGAACAATTTTTCGTTCCCATGAGCCCTGGAGGCTACATATGAAATTTGGTTACAATTGGCCCAGTGATTTCAGAGGAGAAGTCGTTTGAAATTGTTGACGGACGGACGACGGACGGACGGACGGACGGACGACGGACGACGACGGAGCCTGACCATACTATAAGCTCCCCCGGAGCCTCTGGCTCAGGTGAGCTAGAAACAATGTTGACATCCCAGTAGGCACACAATATTGAATCCACAATGAATCAACGTTGATTAAATGAGAAACTTGAAGAACTGTTCCTCGCACACAAAAAACAGACCTCTCGCGAAGTCTGCGGCAACCCTACGGCAAACTTGCGACTGCTTTGCCGCAGACACTGCCGCAAGGTTGTGGCAGTGTATTTTTAACATGCAAATGAAGATTGCTGCAAGCTTACTGCAAGGTTGTCGCAACTTTGCGGCAAGATAATTTATGCTTATGGGCTACTGGCAATGTTCCGGCAAAGAGCATCTCTCTATATTTGGTTTTGGCACGGTTGCGGCACACCAATCAGTTCATGAATATTCCAAATAAAATCTTATAGAAAACTTGCGGCAAACTTTGCTATAGCATTGTCACTCCAAAATGGTGGTCATGAATATTCATAAAATATCCTTTGGCAGACCTCCGGCAAACTTTGTGAGGGCACTGCCATACCATATATGGTCAAAACATTCTATGAATAGTCATTAAAATATTTTTCAGCAAGCCTTTGGCGAGCTTTGCAAAATTTGCAAAAATTTCTCCTGGTTATTGGTTCCTGGCAATGCCTAAATATTCATTTGGACTTAAGGTCAAACCTAGTTTTAAAATCAGGATTCAGTCATCCTTTTGAACTAGAAAATGTGTTTATGAAACACTATGCCCTAACCATATGCTTGCCTCTAAAGAAGGTTCATCCAATAATGCTTGTGCCTTTGCACCATAAGCTTCAATGCTCTAAGTCAAAATAGGGGCTTAACTCAGTCAAAAATTTACTATTTTTTTTTCTAAAGTTAATCAGGTCAGCTACACCTAAGGCAGTATCTGCCTGCATAAAACCATGATCCTAACATCAGGGGTTCTTGAAATATTTTGTTCACCAGGTTCCAAAGCCTAACAACGAACTAAGTCAAAAAAGGGGCATAACTCGGTCAAAAATTCACAAACTTTTTTCAAAAGTTAATCAGGCCATCTACACCTTTGGCATTGTCATCCTGCAAAACCACATGATCCTAGCATCAAGGATTCTTGAGATATTTTGTTCACAAGGTTCCACAACCTAAGTCGAAAAAGGGGCATAACTCTGGAAATACATGACTGGCGGAAAGATAAAAAAAATACGGGTCTGCTTATTTTTCATACTGATCATGTGTATTGTAAAGCTAAAGACGTAAAGCGATATCTTGCCGTAGCCTCTATCGCGAAAGATGGTCTTTTGGTTGTCCCACGCAATGACCCACTTTCACAAGCACGTGAACTGATAATAGTTCCCAGACCTGTGTTACATGGCTTAGTTACAGCCCTCCATCTTAAACTAGACCACCCTTCAAAGCATCAGCTTGAACTGGTCATGAAGCGACATTTCTTTGCGCTGGACATCACCCAGGTGATCAGTCATGTAACTGAATCATGTCACATTTGCTCATCATTACAAAAATTCCCAAAGTCATTAGTTGACCAGTCTTCTGATGATCCCCCTGAGACCATAGGAGTTTCTTTTGCTGCCGACGTTCTGAAACAGAATCGCCAGCTTATATTAGTTTTGCGTGAGACTGTATCCTCCTACACTACTGCTTGTATTATAGAGAATGAAAAGCATGATACTCTGCGCGATGCCTTAGCCCGCTTGTGCCTCGAACTTCATCCTCTCGATGGTCCACATGCCGTCATTAGAGTTGATCCAGCACCTGGCTTTACTGCTCTAAAGAACGATGCTAAACTCAAGCAGTTGCACCTATCTTTAGAAATAGGTAGAGTCAAAAATATCAATAAGAACCCAGTTGCTGAAAAGGCTATTTCTGAGTTACAGAATGAGCTTTTACGCCAACAGCCAGGTGGGGGATCAGTATCGCACTTAGAACTAGCAACAGCAGTTGCCAGACTAAACTCTCGACTTCGTTTCGCTGGCTTATCTGCGCGAGAAATATGGACGCAGCGTAACCAGTATACCCATGATCAGCTCCCTATCTCTGACCGAGAGATAATCATTCAACAGCATCATAATCGTATTCAAAACCATCGGTTTAGTGCTGCTTCCAAACACACTAGCCTCAAAACTCCAAGGTCAGAAACCCTAACCATTGGTGACCTTGTGTACCTGTATGCTGATAAGGATAAGTCACGCGCGCGTAGTAGATACCTGGTCGTATCAATAGACGGCGAATGGTGTGTTGTAAAAAAATTTGTTGGCAATTCACTACGTGCGACTTCTTACAAGGTTAAAACCTCAGAGTGCTATCGTATACCAGGTGATAATATTGAGACCATACCTCATTATCTGCAGGATATTAATGACAGTGATGATGAATTTGTTCCCGCCGATCCTATCCCGCCCCCTGTTGCCGGAATCCCTAATATCCTTTCACATCCCATGGATAGTTCACCTGATCAACTTCCTTCCGATCACTTAGAAAGTGTACAGGACACTAGCAGCCATGAACCAGTCAGTTCATCTTCCATTCCAGTACTTATTGGTTCTCCAATCCACACTGAACAGGCTCCTCCTAGTCCTGACATTACTCCCCACAACGAGATTTCACACCCTAGTCCAGTGAGGTCTAGACCACAGAGAACCTCTCGTCCTCCCAAGTATTTGGAGGATTATATTTTGGATGCTTAAAGTATTTATTTGTGGTCAGGAATGTAATGCACGTTATGTCAGTAGTGTGTTAACAGACTATTCAGTGGTTCCATCAGTAAACTTGTCATTGCATTATATATGTTTATTTTTCCTTTCTTTTCTTACTTTCATGCTTAACCTCATGTCATACTTCAGTTAAGGGAGAAGGAAGAAAGGGAGGTTGCGCCATTGTATTATATTGTATTAGTAGCTAAACGTCTTGTAACCTTGTGTGCTTAAGTTGCAGTTGCACTTATACTTTGTTCAGCCCTGTTAACTGAGTTACTTGCTCTTATATATTTGTATTTTTTCCGCCATCTTGTGAATCGAATTAGCCTTCAGGATTTGACGATTAAATTGCATCCAACACAAGCTCTCATCGTTTATGTTGTCTCCTTTTGTTACTGGCGGAGCAACTTTATAACATTCCTCGCCTGACACCGTAACTAGCTGCCTGATACAATTTAGGAGTACGCTTAGCTTCACGTAGGCAGTTGGTGGGGGTAGATTCTTCCCTGCAAAGGTTTTTGCTAGATGAAGACAACCCGAAACAATAATTATCTTCAGAAGTACCTTGCCACCAAATAATTGCAGTTGCGGTTATTATATTTTCGAGAGTTTATTTAATTGTCAAAACAAGAAAAATAAGAAAGCGCGTGAAAACTCCAACTTTATTGTTCGTAAGTATTGACCTGGCACTCATGAATATTCCGTTCACCTCCGTAAATTAATTCACGGTGTCCGATTACGAAAGGGTAAAAGCAGCGCCAGTATCAGTGTGGCACAGGCATAAGGCATTGAACCTTTAATCTTGGAGTTATGAGTTCGAATCTCAACAACGTCGTTTTAATATTTTTGATGTATTTTTTTTCTTTGCGTAAAAGCAGCTGGTAATCTTGCCATGCTCGACACAAAATTTTTATGTTTCACTCACTAATTTGGTTGGTTGGTTGTCTTAGGTTTAACGGCCCTTTGAGACAATACTTATTCTATATCGGACCGGGGGAAAGAAGAGATGATAGGCGAGAGAAAACTATACCCCCCGAAAAAACCACCCGCACCTACTGCAAGGTCAATAGCCCTTTGCCGCACTATTAGCTTAACTAATATGGCGGCCGGGCACTGAAAGTGACCCAGGACCATCACCCGACCCGACAACCCCCTTCACCTATCGAACGAGATGCAGTATCTATCTACTATTATATGTACATGTAAATCCTACAGCAATTTCGACCAAAAACATCTCAGATTCAAAGAAAAAATACTCATTGCTTCCAAGTCAAAGCCTTTTCAGGAAAACCAAGCACCTGGAGCCGGACCATATATCCAACAGACAATATCAGCAAAAAGACAATTTTCAGAGTATGTAGGAATCAAGAGAAAGCGGGACACTTACGTTCCCACGCAAACATATGGGGGAAACCCATACGACAGAAAATCATTTAAAATCATTAAGTAAAAATATGCAATTAAGAATTAAGACAAAAAGTAAAAAAAAAATGAAAGTACTGAAAACGAATGCTGTAAGACTCGATCTTACGATATCTTTCACCACTACGCTACGGCAGCATCGACAAACGGTTGACTGTATTATATTCAAGTACCAGTATTTTCCGGTAAATCATCGCTAAAACTAGCGAAAACATCCGAGTGTAATGATGGAAATAAATGAGTGCCAGGTAAATCCTTATCAACAATATCAGTTTTATTTCTTTTCACAGGTATACATGTACATAGTAAACAACATGAGTTGATGCGTAAAGATGTATAAACCCTAAAGCATGAATTAATCTGGCACTTGACAGGTTCGTAAAATGCAAGGTATCTTCCTTTCGGTGCACATGCAGTGGACTCGACAGTATCGGATCATCGACAGTATCGGATCACTCGTAAGTTATCACCCATTTTATTTTTCTCACAAATGAAGCAAATATTTTAACCATTGTATTACAGTTATCAAGTTAGACCAATGGCAAAGTGCAGGGTGAAAAATTCGATAGAAATCTGCGACTGTGAAACCAGTCAGAGTTGTTGAAAAGCTTGGCCCCTTTTCAGCCGCGCTTGCAGTTTGCCTGTTGCTCGGTACCCCCAAAATAGATTTCGGTTATTTAAACTATTTTATCATAAGGCGATTGAAACCAATTTTGCTTTGTAATGCGCCCTGGCATCCCGAAAATAGCAGGCAGTCATTATTTTGTGACATCCCAGTAGTATTTGATGAAACTAAAGACTTGAAAAGTGGGGCACCTATGTGCGACAGTAACGGATCATTCTATTATTTGAAGTGAAATACAGGCCTCAGCTGCAAAAATGTATGTTGGATGTATGGTCTGATGCTGAAAACAAGTCATGAATCGACTACCTGAGTGGCTGCTGTGTCTACTTTCAAAAACGATCGGTATAAAACTAAGATAACATTTTTTTTTTTTGTAAAATATCCCCCATCCCACCCCCACACGCTAGCGTATGATAATGAAGGTTATGCTGAACATTCTGAAGAAACATTCTCATGTGTGTGAACCCAATAATGACTGGCGTTCATTGGATGGACATCTGTACACATTGTAGACTCAGACTAATGTCGGAGAACTCGTTGAATGACCAAGTAGTGTTTATACACTGATTGCATTGAAATATCGTTAAGGCGGAAAATCACCGTAAATTTGTTAATCCTGATCAGACACTACGGTCTTAACAGTAGACCTTGAGCTGACCATAGACCCCCCTCCCCCCCCAGGGGGAATTTTGGACACTATAATTTTCTGAAACTACATTATATACGAAACAAAATGACACATGTTAGCCCTCTGTACATTGGGGCATTAACGTGTAACGTCAACGTTACTTACACTACCAAAGTTGGTGCACGTTATAATAGAAAAATACACATTGGTATACAAATGTTAGTATTCGCCCTAAATAATGTTGGGTTTTGTCTGCTAGTACATAAATCGCTGTTTCAAGGTAATTGACATTGTCAACGATTAGTTGACTAACCCGTATAACGTAGTTTACGTTGTATTTGACTTTGTTCCCCTCCAGTGTCTAAATACATGTAATATAAGGAGAAAATTGTAAGAATGAAGTGAAGAGAAAAGTAATTGTCAATAGTCTAGTGTAAAAAAATAAACAAACTAAAGTCTTACAAAACTCATCAGCAGTCACGATAAATATGTAACGTATATAACCACAACAAAAATTCGGGGGAAAAAAACAACCAGACTAAATCTCTGAATTGGTGGACTGAAGTTTATATGTGCTCCATCAATCTTCTTTGATTCATGCACAGCTTAGATAAGTTAGGCAGCAGTTAGCAGTGGATATATTAAATGTGGACAGAAACTTTTTTTTGAAGAATTTAACATACAAAATGGCGAGAAAAGCTAAGAAAGCCAACATCAGCTGCATTTCATTTTTAATATTATCTATATTATGTCTTAAGTAGACACTGTTGTATATGTAAATATGAAGAAACGCCAGTTTTATATGCCCTCAAACTATAAAAATAATCATTGGATAGTGTATATTTAAAAATCAGTCTAACAGTAATGTTACGTTACATAATTGTAATATGTCGGGGGATAAGATTTGTGAGTCATCTGTTATCAAAAATTTAGTTCCCGGGCAATATGAATTATTATTTGCTGTAGTATTAGCTTACCACTGGTAGTCAGATGGCAATTTAGCTCTTTGAAATACACAAATACTCAGGAAGACGCACATAGATTGTTATAGCTGAAGCATTTCGACCTTGCCTTCAATTCAGTTTGACTTATAAGTGACTTCATAAAGATGTTTTTTTTTTAAATTTTATGCATATAATGAAATAAGTAAGAGTTGATATATGCTGCAACTGATTAACATTTAGGTTCTCGACATGATGGGGATAAAAACTATTTCGCTACCTGTGCTGTTGGCTGAGCCATTCAATTACCCTACATACAAATGTGCAACTGTGACTGCCAGCCGAGGCAATCAAAAGCAGTACCAACTCTCCCAACAGGGATAAACACCATTTTTCTATGCTGTCAGTCGATTCGTCAGCCACGAGCCTCTTTGCACAGTAACTGCTTTACATAGATTAGCAAATATGTGTGGCTCCCGTGATCATAACTTACATATTAATTTGTGATCTACATGATCTGTTTATGCAGCCCCGGCCATCAAATACATTACAAACTATTAACAATGCGAAAATTTAAGGCTGATAGAAAGTGACATACTTTATAAAGCATACATCCTTCTGTCATCAGCTTGTTCAGGAGTTCTATTTTTCATTATGTTGTTACAAATATTTAACTGGTCAGGTAATGTTGCAAACCCCATGGTTTTATTCCCACTTGTTGCTACTATCACGGACTAAAGGTGTTACGAAATACAAATTTCAGTCAGACAATTTTTCAATATGTAAGCAACTAAAATTGTTGTTTGGATATTGCCAAAATGCTGTATTCCCTAACAGTATTTAACTAATTTGGACAAAGATGATAAGATAAGCAGTAAGATGTCATAAATAAGCAGTTTTCAACCTTATTTATTGCTAAAAGTAAACAATATGGTAATACAAGGTCACAGAGATCAAATGCAGTAAGTTATTTAGATTAACCGTTCCCTGGCATGTATAGGTATGAACTATTTCTATTGTTTGATTATTTGCTCTTTAGAAATGCGGTTTTGCTAGTTTAGGATATCGGAAATGAAGAATCCATAAACTCGCAATGAATACGTTGTATACGTTACTTGTTCGGCCTATCTTTTCTCTTTTTTTTCTTCTCAATATTATGCTGCAAAGCATAACTACAGTGTAGGCGAATACATTCTGAAGGAGAACAACTAAGATTTGCTCATAGATATCTGAACAGCGAGGACTGACATTAATACATTCTGTCATTTTCATTTGCCATTTCATTATGTGCGCAGAGCTACTGGAACACTGTCCCTGAAACATTTTGTCCAACTAAACGTATCTTTATGTTCTTTGGTGAATAGATGCCTTAATAGATGGTTGAATGTAGTTAGATTCTTTAAGAGATTATCGAAAGTATTTAGACTTTAAAAAGAAAGAAACAAAAGCATAGAAATATAGATCATCTTAAACAAGGCATTTATAAATTGCTACAGTATGCTAGTAAACTGTCAGTGTCTCTTTTCTGTATGAAATGTTTCTGATACTATTCTCCCAAACTCCTGGTTGACACATTATTGTTAAATACATAAATAAGCTAAATAGAGCAATGTATTGACATTACCATTAATTATTTTCAAAAGTTTGTTTCTTAACTGTAACTCAGCAATGTTGTTTCCCTTGGTTACGTAAAATATACGATAGTCTTACAAAAGTAAGAATACGCTGCCAGCAAATATCTACATTAGCTTTGATGCAGAACTGTATTTGGCTTATTAGTCTTCAAACTTCAAGGTTTACTGTTCTGCTTTATAGTTTTTTCAGTGTGCACGTAAAAACTATACCAAATCCCGTCAGTAAACAAGGTGGTACTACATTTGCATTGTTAATTACTGATTATTTTATAATTTTATACTAAACACGTCAAACGCGCTTAGCTTTTAATGTTATCATACTGATTGTATATCATTTTATTCAAGCCTTATATGCAAAATCTATGCTGGCTTAGCTGCGGCTTTATCTTTTTTATATTTTCTGATGTGGTATTTTGTTTATTTTTTTTAAGTTGTATATAACAAAATTTCACGTATGTTACTGTCTTTAGAACTCAAATGTACAAATTGTAAAAGAAACAAACTGGGCAACGCCATTATGAAATACTTTTATTTTTGATATAATAACAAAGTTGCCAGCAAAAAGCCCATTTTACGTGTGCAGAATATGTCAATGCCCTAAACATTACAATTTGTAGTATACTGTGTTTAATCACGTATAAAACACACCTCATGAATCCCTAAGAGTAATAACTGAGAGAAGTGTTGCTAGGTCCAAGTACACAGTATATCATAAGAACACCCAGACTTATATATGTTAATGTTTTTTATGTGACAGTGGGAAAAAACCTGATTAAAGGTATTATAATGAAATATTTTAAATGTTGATGTTATTTACGTTACTTCTAGTAATGACTTATCATAGAAAATAAACCAGAATGCACTTTTTCTTTTATTTTTTTAGGGTTCTTCCATGAAGAAACTGCTACCAACGAAAATAAAATGATTCTATCATCAAATTATGTGAGTTTAACAAAAATAGCCCTCGGTAACGTATATAATCGATCATTATGGCCGACTAAAATGCGTTCAAAATATTGTGGAACTGTTCCTTGCTGTTTAGATAGGCTGGCATATTCAATATTGCCTTTTCCTCTTTTTTTTTTAATTCATACAGTGTAGTTCAAGCACTTGAATTATACAGAAAGTGATAATTGTAATATGGAATATTTATAAGGGGGTACTGTGTTAAACATCCTATTTCTCCCAAAGTATACAAGATAGGATAATAATTTTTGCAGATCTGAAAAGATCAATAAATTGTCTTTTATACAGTAACATAGATATGGTCTAATAATAAAGGAGTAACTTACAAAAAGAAAGTATTTTGGATAGAAATAGCAATTTTAATGGAGTGTAAAGACAAATGTCACGTATATGGCACCATGTGGGCTAAAGTGACCTGTCAAACATCATTACTTTTAGCTACTGGATTGTTCTATTAGACTCCACTATAACTTTAAACATAGGAAAGTGATTTCTATTTTTTTATAATTTTTCATTATTTTTATTTTATGTCCTTTTTTTGATGGGTAACGTTTGTAACAGGCTGTTACAGCTTAACGCCCCACTCGCCAGAGGGCTAACATGCTGCAAAATACTTTTAAGATGCTGGGCTTTAAGAAAAGTATGGTCTACAAAATTCCCCCTTGGGGGGGGGGGGGGGAGGTAAACCATTTCTGGCTCATGGCCTACAGGGTCTACACTTTGCAAAGTAGATTATTTTCTTTACTGTTTGAGTAGTTCCGTGCTATGGGGTGCAGGGAATTTTTGAGTTAAGAATTTTTGGCATGCTTGTACTTTTGTATACATTCAACTTTTACCTAACAGACATAACCGTTGCTGGTGAAGGACCACATGAAAAATATCATTGAAAGGCCGTAAATGTTTTCTCTGAGAGTTTAACTGTCTATGTAGCAAAATTATTGAAGCCAAGAAGGTTGACAGAACACCTCGGAGGAACTCTCCTATAAAATAACATCATATGATCTGATACTGTCACACCTGATTCGTTACTGTCGTAAGACCATCCTGTCAGTCTCGATAGGTTATCTGCCCTTACAGGAATAAATTTAGTAAATATTTCGACATGGATAGATAAAAGATCTTTTGCAATTGTTATGTGTAATAACATACATACTTTTAGCATTCACGTACAACAAAGCAGGAGTTTTGTTGAACTTGATCCGATACTGTCGAGTCCACTGTATTAGATTGATTATTCACCAAAAGAGAACAAAGCCAATCATTTTCCTTTTCTAAATGAGCGAGTAAAACACAACTTTCTTGGTATATTTGCAGTTTCACAGTAATGACCTCTGACTGTATCAATGTAAATTTGCGTATTTTTCAGCAATTATTGCAGCACCCTCGGGTAGCAAAAGTTAAACTGTTCTATTTATGGATATAATATTGCCATACGCCTTCGCGGATAAACTAGGCAGGTCGCTCTGTCGAACCTCACCAAGAATGTTAAAAGATGAGCTTAAATTCAAAAAGTATGATAGTGAGTGAGCAAGTGTACTAGTAAAGGAGATGAAAGATGCTAAAATAGTCTAGACTAGCTAGAAATCGGTTAAAACCAAACTAGCATGTGTTGTAGCGAGCCAACAGAGGCAATTTGTCATGACTTAATGGCAAGCAGACAACATTTAACATAATAATTTGAGCCGCAGCACGATAAAACCAACAAAGTGGTTGTGCGCCCTGCACAGACTCAGATCAGCCTGGGCATCCACTGAGTTTGATCAGACTCTTCGTTACTATTCAGAAGGTTAGCGAAGGATCTAAGCTACCATCATGTGGACAGCGAAGACACTGGTCAGACTGGGCGGATGCCCAGGCTGATCTGAGTCTGCGATGGGCGCACAACCACATTGTTGGTTTTGTCGTGTTGCGCCTCATTTATACTTGTAGTAATCCTTTGCTGTATGCACTTGCCTAAAACTGTTTGATATCAATACGTAGACTTATATAAATGCATTTTTAAGAAGTTTTAACAGCGATTGTGAAAAATTGCCATGCCTGCAGACCAACATAAACCAATTTTATAAAGAGGGGTAAGTGAAATTGGTGGATTCCGAAAATAAGTCTAATTTTTGCTTTTTGTGATAATCAATATATATGCTTAAATTATTTTGTTATTTTAACTTTTGTTTAAATTAAAATACATGCTTACATTACAGTACACTCTACAATTGGTAACACTATACAACATTTTAAATAATGACTGAACAAACTAATTTTTAGATGTAAAGGCTGTCATTATCCCTCACACTTTTCAGTTTTCAGCTATAGAATATCTTCCCCTCCCCACTTTTATCCTTCCCCACCCCACGTGCCTCAACATGCCACTCACATATAATATGTATTAGGATAGTACACGCGTCCATGTCAGTGCAAAACGGCTGAGGCTTTGAGATGTGTGTGTGTGTGTGTGTGTGTTGTGGGGGGGGGGGGGAAGGGAGGCATTACGATCAGTTATAAAATGTGGCTATTTCCTACATGTAACACTCAGGAAAAAACTCTTACAGGAAATTGAGAACATCAAGTAAGGAGAGAAATTCTTGAATACATGTTTTATTTATTTATTTTTTGACTAAATTTATAGGCAAACTTACATTACAACTGTCAGATGTCCTTCGATATCTAATCAAATGACGTCACATCTGAGAGTGTAATAAAGCCATGCATTAAAAACGATAGTCCACTAGTGGATTAAATATGCAAATTACGTCGTAACGTTATACGTTGACGTCCATTTTAGTGCAGAATTTGCTAATAAAGTGCGATTTTAATGTCATATGATAAATAGAATCTTGCATTCGTGCTCCTGTATTATTGAATTTATTAAACTCGTTGGGGAAAACGATAAGATGCTCGGCATAGCCTCGCATCTTATCTTTTCCCCAACTCGTTTAATAAATTCAATAATACATGAGCACTCATGTAAGATCCTCTATATGTGGACCGTGAGAATGGTCCCACTAGGAGTGGGAAGTGAGGGCGGAGTTGCTTGCAGGTCAACATGACGCTGATGCTTGAACAAAAACAATGTGCTTGAGAGGTATAAACGCATTTGATAGGTTTAGATGCTTACATTTCGATTTTATGAGGGGAAAAATAACAAAAAACAAAAACAACAAAAAAGCACTATTAAAACTTATTTGTCCGTAACGAAAGTTAACGTCAGCGGTTCCTTGTTTCTTTTTTTGATAATTAATACAATCTGCATTTTGATGCATTGTTTTTTTTTCTAGGACTTTACAGAGCAGACACTTAAACGTTTTGACACTGCAAAGAAGAAACTGAGTATGAAGAAGGTGTAGGTGATCTATATTCGAGGATACCGTATGCTTGTGATAGTCATGACGAAAGTGACAGACAGTTAAGTTGAAGGGACGCATGCTTATTCCTGCAGGGGAAACCCCATGCTTTTGATTTCTGAGTAAACAATTTACAGGAAAAAAAAACTTATTTGGAGAGACGCACATTGATTCTGGAATGAAGCCGCTTGCTTGTGATATTTTTAGGACAATTTACACAGACAGCCAGGTTGAAGGGACACATGCGTAATCATATAGGATAACACCTTCATGCTTGTGATATCTGTGGTATACAGTTTCTTCGGCGTTCCACATGCATGTAAAATCTGTGTAAAGAGTTCAGATATACACATCATTTGAAAGGACACATGTTTATTCATACTAGAGTTACACCATATGCTTGAGATATCTGTAGTAAACAATTTTCAGAGGCTGGGAACATGACAAGGCACATGCTTATTCATACTGGAGAGATACCACATGCTTGTGATCTCTGTAGTAAAAGGTTTGCTAGGGCAGAATCATTGAAACAATACATGCGTATTCATACTGGAGAATTCCTGCATGCTTATGTTATATGTGGTAAACATTTTACACAGGAAGGTAACTAGGAGGGACACATGCATTTTCATACTGGGAAGAAAACATGAATAATTTACATTGACATGGAACATGAAGAATCACGGGCTTATTCATACAGGAGAGAAATCATATGCTCGTAAAGAATGTAGTAACAATTTAATGATGCAAGAATCTTAAAGAGACATACGATGAGTCATACTGGAGCGAAACAGCATGCTTGCGATGTCTGTTGCAAGAAGTTCAGGTATACACATCACTTGAGAAGACACATGCTTATTCATACTGGAGAGAAACCATATGCTTGTGCTATCTGTAGTAAACAATTTACAGAGGCTGCGGACTTGAAAAAGCACATGCTTATTCATACTGGAGAGAAACCAAATACTTGTGATGTCTGTTGCAAGAAGTTCAGGTATACACATCACTTGAGAAGACACATGCTTATTCATACTGGAGAGAGCCCATATGCTTGTGCTATCTGTAGTAAACAATTGACAGATGCTGCGGACTTGAAAAAGCACATGCTTATTCATACTGGAAAGAAACCAAATACTTGTGATGCCTGTGGTAAACAGTTTACACTGGCAGGCAACTTGAAGAAGCACATGCTTATTCATACTGGAGAGAAACCATATGCTTGTGCTGTCTGTAGTAAACAATTTACAGAGGCTGCGGACTTGAAAAAGCACATGCTTATTCATACTGGAGAGAAACCAAATACTTGTGATGTCTGTGGAAAACAATTTACACTGGCAGGCAACTTGAAGAAGCACATGCTTATTCATGCAAAACCACACGCGTGTAAAGTTTGTTGTAAACAATTTAATGATGCAAGAATCTTAAAGGGACATATGATGAGTCATACTGGAGAGAAACAGCATGCTTGCGATGTCTGTTCTAAGAAGTTCAGGTATACATATCACTTGAGAAAGCACATGCTTATTCATACTGGAGAGAAACCATATGCTTGTGCTATCTGTAGTAAACAATTTACAGAGGCTGCGGACTTGAAAAGGCACATGCTTATTCATACTGGAGAGAAACCAAATACCTGTGGCGTATGTGGAAAACAGTTTACACTGGCAGGCAACTTGAAGAAGCACATGCTTATTCATACAGGAGAGAAACCACACTCTTGTAAAGTTTGTAGTAAACAATTTAAGGCGGCAAGTATCTTAAAGGGACACATGATGATTCATACTGGAGAGAAACAGCATGCTTGCGATGTCTGTTGTAAGGAATTTAGGTCTGCACAATACTTGCGTGTACACATGTTTATTCACACTGGAGTGAAACCATATGCTTGTAATATCTGTAGTAAACAATTTTCAGAGGCTGTGAAACTGAAAAAACACATGCTTATTCATACTGGAGAGAAACCGTATACTTGTGATGTCTGTGGTAAACAATTTACACAGCTAGAAAACATGAAGCGACACAAGCTTGTTCATACAGGAGAGAAACCACATGCTTGTAAACAATGTGGTAAACAGTTCAGACATGCACATCACTTGAAGGGGCACATGCTTATTCATACTGGAGAGAAAGCGAATTCTTGTGATAACTGCAGTTAACAATTTGCAGAGGCTAGGAACTCCAAAAGGCACATGCTTATTTATACTGGAAAGAAAAATGCAAGTTTGTAATGACTGTCGAATATTATACAGAGGCAGGAAACTTGAAGAAACACCTGGCCCAGAGGTTATAAAACTTGAGTACATTTTCAAACTCAAAATAAAGCACACTGATTGGCTGCTTCCGAGCATGTGCTCGGAAGCAGCCAATCAGTGTGCTTTTTTTCTGAGTTGGAGATTATTCTCAAGTTTTATAACCTCGAACCTAGCGAATTTAATCATGCATACTTATTCATTCGCTGGAGGTTATTACTTCTTAAAACTGCAGATAAATTGAAAGCTTTGATAAATGAAATAAGGAAATAGGACACTGATTTTCCAATTCAAATCTGATTCTGGGCATATCGCGCTGCTGCCATTTTATTTTTTTGAGCCGCGACACGAGAAAACCAACAAGGTGGCAGATCCGCCCAGCACAGACTCAGATCAGCTTAGGTATCCGTCCACTCTAATCAGTCTTTTCCCTTAGCACTGAAAGGGTGGCCAAGGGTCCAAGCTGGGGTCCAAGCTACCTTTATGCGGACAGCGAAGACTCTGATCAGACTGACCGGGCCACGTAGCGCAGTCGGTAGGGCACCTGACTCATAAGTCAGAGGTTCTGGGATCGAAACCCGGTCTGGCTACTTACTTTCGTTTCTCGTTCCGCTGATTCAAGAAGGACAGTTGTCAGTTACTGGCGAAAGTATGTGTAAGTACTGGTTAACCGCTTAGGAGGTCTACTTCTGCCCAGGAATAGTGTGGCTAGGTTATCTGACCGTCCCGACATGACCATAGTTGTTTATTCTGGACGTTAAGCAAAAAATCAATCTCTGATCAGACTGGGCGGATGCCCAGCCTGATCTGAGTTTGCGCTGGTCGCACTTGCCTATTTGTTGGTTTTGTCATTTCGCGACTCATTTTTTTTCTCTCGTTCATGGTTAGCATGATCTGCGTCTGTTATGTGACGACGTCCCATAGCGCCTATTATAAAGGCAGGTGATGCTTACTACTCGTGAGCACCTGATCACACCTCTGTTTTGGGGTCTGTGTATCTAGAATATTCCGGAATTGTCATTGTTTAAATGATTTATGAGTTCGGACTTGCGATTTGGGTACTTGGACCTCTTTCATTTTTATAATGAAGTCGTTTCTCATCATTTTAAGTTCGCCTTGAACATTTTTATCGTCTGATAAAGACGAAAACATGACAAGGCCATTCTGACAAAATACTCTATTAAAGGATACATGTGACGGGAATAATTAGAAATGCTGCAGAAATTCATTGTATGAGAAAACAAAGCGTCAGAAACGGTAAAAGTAACTGATTTTTAAGTCAGCTTTTATTGAAGAAATAGATCAGCTCTAGCAGTGAATTGTTGAGTAATAATTCACTGTTTGGAGGTCAGTTGTAAGGGACGAGTCATTTATTATCAGGTGGGGGGGGGGGGGGGGGGGGGGGGGGGGGCCGGGTACATTTTTATATGGTTCACAAAAAATTTTCCGACCCCCCAGTCTCAAAAGAATTATTTTTCCGCCCCCCCCCCCCCCCCCCCCCAGATAGGTGACAAAAATTTTTATGACCTCCCCTATCCCCAGTGCCAGCTACCCTTCACACATATACCATATTACCTATTTTATGTCAGACTGACCTCAAACAAAACCTAGCTGTATGAAACACAAAGAACATCTTCTTATTCTAACCGGTTAATTACATGTAATCATGGTCTGTTTTTAAAATTTTGTCTGCATTTGTTGCACTTTTTCTTCTGCTAATGGCCATCCAGAAATCTTTTTGTCGAATGCTTAATAATTATAACTGTAAATAACATTAATTGGGCCTCTGGGTGGTGGGGGTCTGGGGGCTGTGTTTTTGGTGATGAAAAGACGCGTGGAGAGCTGATATCACAAATGCAGGCATTAAATTTAATTGAGCACAAAATCATCTACTTTACATGATTTTATAGACACTTTCGTACTGTTCTAGCAAACCAATGAAAATTTTTTTTTTATATGAAGCTGCCCATTCTTTTTGAGTCATTTCCATAAAGACTTTTAAGTTTTAAATTGTGAGTTTGAAAGAAAAGAGTCTGAAATTTTATGAGTAATGGGGGGTCTGGGGGGCTTCGCCCCCCAGAAGCTGAGACATTTTTAAAAATGAAGATTGAAGGAAGAATTCTGACCCCCCCAATATGCCAAATAAAATATATGACCCCCCCTGCTCCAAGGCTTTTTTTATTTCCGACCCCCCCAGTACATCACCAAAAAAAATTCCGACCCCCCCCCCTAAATGTACCCGCCCCCCCCAGCTGACAATAAATGACTCGTCCCTAAAGTAGATCATATCACGAGGGCGGAGCGCGAGTGTTATATCTACCAACAACTGACCGACAAACAGTGAATTATTACTCAACAATTCAATGCTAGAGCTGAACTATTTCGGTTCTAACACTCAAAAACGCCGAAAAACTATTCTATTCTTTACATTCAATTTCTCCCAACCCTCCTGCCAGCGCGTTCACGATCCCGCAAATATTCTTAACTGTGTCTAAGACAAATGTACGTTTTTATGCGGATTTTAGAAATACAAAAGAGATGTTACACCGTCTAACGTCTCAAAACGTCTTAAAATTATGTCAGTAATTGCAGTGACGTCAGCAATTAGACTCACGCGCCCTGAAACAGTGAATTGATGCAGTAACTTTGCATTGTATCTAACGGCGCACTGTGTTGGAATACTTAACTAAAAGTAATACAGTTCCTATACGGCAAAGTCAGTCCACGTCATGCCAGTCATAAGCTGGGCTTATTTTGCCAAACTCGGCCTACACAGGCCTTTTCGGTCAATTCAAACCAAACCGTCCAACACAAATGACGTTAATTAATACAATTGTCAAAAGTCAGGAAATTTCTTATTGGCCCAGTTTCAGGTCTTCGGGCTGCTGTATTGGCCCGTATTGGCCCTCGAGGGCCAATACGGCTGTCCGAGGACCTGTAACTGGGCCAATACGAAATTTCCTGATTCCGTCTCGGGCCAATACAGCAGACTTCGCACCTGTAACTGGGCCAATACGAAATTTCTTGATTCCGTCGCGGGCCAATACAGCAGACTTCGCACCTGTAACTGGGACGGTACGAAATTTCATGTTTCCGTCTTGGGCCAATACAGCAGACTTCGCACCTGTAACTGGGCCAATACGAAATTTCTTTATTCCTGTTTCGGGCTAATGCAGCAAAATTAGGACCTGTAACTGGGCCAACACGAAATTTCTTGATTAATAACATTATATATTATTGGCGTAATTTTTACAAGCACGCGATTCTTGTTAAAGACAAGAAAATGTAAATGGACCTCTTGCAGACTTAATTTTTGCATATTGCTTTTTCTACAGAGCGATGTGGGAGCCTGATGAAAATCAAATTATATTTTATGTACATAGCTTTTCTAGCGGCTTATAGGTTTCTTACACAAACGGCTATTTTGTGTCATAATTATTGTTTATCATAACGGCAAATACAGAGCATGTCGACAGGTAGAATTGGTTAAACCAGTACAGATAAATATAATTTACGCAATGGTGGACGTGATTTATAGCCGACGTTGCCGTCATTTGAAGACACAATTTTTACACCTATGATGATAATCAAAACAGATGACATTGATTTCTTGTGGAATGGGTTAAAATCTGAAAAGAAAATTAGTATTTCGGACTGGAATATTATAAAGCCAGAATACCAAAAATATGATAATACCAAATTCACTAAATTGCGATACGCCATGAGGAAATGGGTCTCTGTGGTCAAAGGAAGGTCAGATCAACATGCAAATCCATGCAGTCTGACCGGGGCCTTTAACGTCTTCTAATACAATGATTCTGTACACTGAAAGAGTTTGAGATAAACTCACTTGAATTCACACGGGAGAAAAGCGTCATATTTTTGGTGTGTGCGTTAAGTAGTCTAAACACGGTCTTTAAATAAACACACTTTAGTTCATACTTGAGAAAAGCGTCACGTTTGTTATAAAACGTTTACACAGAAAGGGTCTTTAAATATACACGTTGTTGCATACTGGAGAAAAGCGTCATGGCTTTGGTGTTGGGACTCGTACGTTAACGCAGACAGGGTCTTTTAATAAACACCCTTTAATTCAAGCTGGAGAAAAACGACAGGTTTGTGGTAAGAAGTTACCCAGAGAGAGGGTTAGAAGTTACCCAGAGAGAGGCTTAAAAAATAGCTAATTAGAATTTAATTTGTACTGGAGAAATGCGTCACGGTTTTGTTAAGGAATTACACAAGAAGGTCTTTAAATAATCACACGTTAATTCACACGGGACAAAAACGTTACGTCTGTGGAAGTTTACAAACTGGGTGTTTAAATTAATATACTTTCATTCATACTATATACCAAAAAATTTAAATATGTGGTACATGTATTTGCATTAAGTAGTTTACACGGAAAATGTCGTTCAATAAATAGAGGATCTTACATGAGTGCTAAATGTAATATTGAATTTATTAAACGAGTTGGGGAAAAAGATCTTATCGGTTTTCCCCAACGAGTTTAATAAATTCAATAATACAGGAGCACGAGTGCAAGATTCTATTTATCATATGACACTAAATTCGCATTTTATTAGCAAAATTTGCACTAAAACGTCACGATTTCGCCATTAGAAAACGCAACGTTTTAATGGACGTCAACGTATATAACTTTACGACGTAATTTGCATATTTAGAGCTTGGCTCTATTACACTCTCAGATGCGACGTCATATGATAAACATACTTTTATTCATATCTTAGAAAAGCGTCACGTTTGTTTTAAGAAGCTACACAGACTGAGTCTTTAAATCAATTCACACTTTAATTCGGGAGGCGCCGCGGTTGGGTATTCAGAGAGGCTCGGTTATGGAGCAGAAAGTCGCTGGAAGGTCCTGAGATCGAACCCAGGAACATATATATTTTCATACTGCTGAGAAATTTCATACTTGTGGTGTTTGTGGTAGATACTTTATGAAAGAAGAAAACTTAAAGGAACATATGCATGCTCATACTGAAGACAAGCCTAATAGCAGTATCTCTGGGCAACACTTTATGAGAGGAGTATTAATTATAAAAATGTGTATGTTCATGAGAGACCCCTAATAGATCTACTAGTGGTGTTAATGGTTAACACCTACAAGAGGAGTAAACTTCCTAGAACACATTTATGCTCATACTAGAGACAAGTCTACTACTAGTGGTGTGTGTGATAAGCAGTTTACAAATATAGAAAATTCAACAACCACACGATAGTTCATACTGGAGAGAAACTTCATACTTGCGTTGTTTGAAGTAAACAGTTCTTACACGAACGGACCTTAAACAAATGCACGTGCGTTTATTTTGAAGAAAACCCACATACTTGTGTCATTTAAGTTAAATATTTTATATTTTATCAGAGGATACTATGTAAAAGGAATGTAATGTGTACTCACATTTGAAAGAAACTTCATACTTCTGGGCCCAGGTTCACAATCATTCTTAGAGTTAAGGACCACCTTAAAGTTAAGGTCGATTATTTCGCCCTCAGAAAATCCATATTTAAACCATATTGAAAATTGCAGTTTTGCGTGAATCTACTAGTAATTGTCATAGAAATGTAATACGAAAGAAAAATTAAATACATCTAGTTTTTGTAAGCTTTTATTTGTACATGAAATTTCACACTTTAACTTGAAGGTCGTCCTTAAGTTTAAGGAATGATTGTGAACCTGGGCCCTGATGTTTCTGATAAACATTTGAGACTAATATGAGTCCCTCCATGACAAAACCAACAAAGTGCATGCGCGCCCAGCGAAGACTCAGATCAGCCTGGGCATCCGTCCAGTCTGATCAGAGTCATCGAGATCCGCATGGAGGAAGCTTGGGCCCATGGCTACCCTTTAAACTCACTGCAAAGACACTGATAAGACTGAGCAGATGTCCAGGCTGATCTGAATCTCCGCGTGGCGCACATGCCACTTTGTTGGTTTTGTCGTGTCGCAGCTCAATTATAGGAAACGTAAGGTGAGTGTGTACACTTTCAGAGCAAGCAAAGTTACCTTTGGCTGTTTGTCTCCCTTCTCAATCGGCTTCTACTCTTAAACGGCAGTATCTGCACCTCAAGGAACAAATGAGTCGCGACACGAGAAAACCAACAAAGTGATTGTGCGCCCAGCGCAGACTGTGATCAGCCTGGGCATCCGCCCAGCCTGACCAGAATCTTCGCTAAGCGCTTAAATGGTAGCTAAGGGTCTAAGCTACCTCCATGCGCACAGTGAAGACTCTGATCAGACTGGGCGGATGCCCAGGCTGATCTGAGTCTGCGCTGGGTGGCTCAACCACATTGTTGGTTTTCTCGTGTCGCGGCTCAAATAATCTCCTTAATGAGTAAAATCCATATTGTTTAGGGCAGCTAACCGGAAATCACAAAATTTGTCTCTCTTTGATACAATGGCAGGAAAGCACGGAGATGTCGCCTTACACCTTAAAAGAAATCACGGTAATGCCCAAAAGAAGCCAAAGACTTAGAGCAGAAATGTTGAAAGCACCCAGTTATATTCGCACTGGGAGCTCTTAAAGTAAAAAGTATGCAAAGACCAGGAACTCAAACAATCAAAATCCAAATCCAGCCCTCAAACCATAGTTGGAAACAACTAAGATTACAAATAATCAAGATACAGAGAACATATGGCCAACCGAGTGAGCAGCTTGTTTCCAAAAGGTGGCCACTCAGCAACCCAAACCGAACCAAAAATAATAAGAACATACATAAGGTAAAACATCACAGAAACTCTGACACCAAAAACAGGCAACAGAGAACCACAACAGAACTACCGCCTTGGAACGGTCAGTAATGAATTACTGGGGGGCTTAAATCGATTTTACAGGCCCAACCTCACCCTCAGTTTCTGAAGTGGTACAAAGCATTTAGTTGGTTGTTCAGTTCGCATGATAACCCTGAAGTCAGCAATAATCGTATTATGTCATAATTAAGAGATTTCAATTACGGCAATTACTAGACAGCAAAAATAAATTTAAAAACATAAACAAAGCAACTTACCATGGTCAGACAATAACAGCTGCACATCAGCACATCAAGGCTGATATCAATTCTAGAAAGATATGTGTCACGTTGCAGCAAAGGACCTCCGACAGTTGTAATGTAGATTTGCCTATAAAAATGGGGAAAAATGAACTTTCTGTATACTTCAAATTTTTTATTGAAATGTGTTGCTCTAAACTCCGTATAATTGGCACAAAAATAATTTTTCAATTATCTCATACGCAGACTTAGATGTTTGGTGTAAAAAGCAAGTTTTTAGTATTGAAGGTATGGAAAACAGGAAAACTTTTATAAAGATGCCTTCCCCCCGTGCCTCAGCAAGCCACTTAGCATGCATATGTGTACTGTCAATGTACACATTATATATGAGTGGCAAGCTGAGGCACGGAGGAAAATATAATCTACAGCTGAAAAACTGACAAGTGGGTGGGGTAATTAGACCCTTTGTGTCTAAAAATAAGACTAGCATACTTTTTATTTACATATAATTGCATACTATGAGCAGCTATAGTGTTTCACTTCATTTTAAGCATATTTAACAAATAAAATTCATTAAATAAGAAAAACCGAAAAACATATGTATTTACCTCTCTTGCGAGAATCAGTGAGAGTTAGTATGCAGATGTAATACTTGTTCAAAAGCAATATCAAAACCTCTTTATAATGGATAAGTCTACCCGTTAATGCTAAAATTTTCAGTTTGGGCTTCCCAAGAAGGCTGCAGTACTTTGTCGAAAAATAGGCAAATTTGCACGGTCAGAGGTCCTTTCTACTATTTGTACAGGTTCCAAACACGTGACCTAACATGGGCTTACCATCAGCTGACACGAAATCACAGCTATTCCATTATACAAGACATAATCAGTAAGCAGAGTAGTGAACGTAATTTGAGAATCAATTACCTCATTATTTCAACGGCAGAACATTTTTTTCGTCATTAATCTTGATCAAATCAAGCTCAGATGAAAGAGAAGTTTAACAGAATTTAAATGCTTCTTATAAGCCAAGAACTTGACTAAAGTACTAAAGTTGTGATGATATAAAATGCATATTTACCAGAAGCGAACTGCAGTATCACTTTCTACACAGTGAAATCCAAAATACAATAAATTTTAATACATACATGTACCTACCATACTCCTTTAAAACATGACTCATACCTACTATCTTATGAGTCGTTGCGAGATTTAGTAGATCATGATGATTAGGAATGACTGAAACACAGTATATTCTTTCGACGGCCATAGTGTATTTTTACTGACAATGCTGACATTGACTTTCGAACGACCCTCACAACCTCATTTATTCAGGCATCTTACTAATTTTGATTTGTCTGTATATGCCAGAATCATGGCCTTGCACGCTCTTAGTCGCAGTTCTAAAATGGATATTGGGAGGACACTAGACGCTTTCAAATGCTGAAAAACCTGTAATTTCGTTTTAACTCATCAAGTAAGCAAGTCAAAATTTATGGTCAAATGTTCTACCCACCCCCTTTTCCAGCGATTTTCTTGAAACCTCTGGGCGTCGAAAGGATATATACGAAATACTTTACTGAAAACAAGTCTTTTGCTTCTACATATTAAACTAACAAAGGGACATGGCACTGTTATGGCGGATGGGGAAAGAAATAAACTTAGAGAAAAGATCTGTATTTGCATGAAGAGTCTGAATATCTTCATAGTATATAACGTCATTTCCTGACCAAGGTGAGGGACAAGATCAGTAAGATACCTGTTGGGTGTAAGGCCATTATTTTTGTAAAATATGGGTGTTTTTTTTTAGTATGTCTTTCTTGAACAGATTCCCATCAAAGGTGTGCGAAGAGTTTTGTCGTTTCTGCAGAGCTTAGTAATAACACTATTAAAAATTAGAGCAAAATGCTACCGTAGGATGGCACTGTAACGTCAAGTAACATCATGTATAAAGAGGAAACGGCCGGCTTTGGCAATGATACTAAGCCAGCCGTAAACCCTCTTTAACTAGTACGAGACTTTCATTTTTGTTTCAGTTAGCCATGCCCACAGAAATCTTGCCAAAAATGTTGTTTGTCAAAGAAAAGGTTTTTGTCCTCATATGAAATCCAAGAAAGGGCAGCTTCACCTGTCATAACTTTCCCCGCCTGACACCGTAGACAGCTGCATGACACAATTAACGCGTACACTTAGCCGCATGAAACACCTTTACATAAAGCCTTTTTAAGGTCAGATTGCCCCTGCGAAGTTTATTTCTTATTTAGGGAAACCCGAAACTATAAATTTAAGAACTTCCGTTTTCGACGAATATGCCAAGTCGGACCAAAGACAACTCGCCCCAAGACATGTAAAAACCCGGACCGACACAACTCGCTGCATACTGTAAGACAAGTTGCCCCATATCATAAGACAACTTGCCCCATATCATAAACTGCTCGTTCATTCGAGTCGGTCACAGTGGGTGGTGCCACCGTATAATGATAGTTGCAGATATACCATTTGCAAGAGTTCATTTTATTTTCAAAATTGCGTGCCGTGATTTGTAAAGGGTTTTGTGACTGTGTGACATTAGACAGGTAAGTAATAATGCAAGGCATTTTTTCCTTTATAAAACAGCTTCGTTACCGACAGGGCAATTTAACAGATACTTTCCGGGAAGTTTCGCCCCAAATCCATTTTCTCCCCTACACGTTTCGTCCGTGGTCGTTTCGCCCCTACTGGATATTTCGCCCCTAAAGTATAGTTGGTTGGTTGATTGTTTTGGTTTAAAACGGCCCATTTAGACAGTATTTCAGTCTATATCGGGCCGTCTCCCAGAGAGAGAGAGAGAAAGAAAAGACAAATGATAGACTAGAGAAAAAATGTCCAAAAAACCCACACGCACCTACTGCAAGCACAGCAGGCCCTTGCCTACTATTACCCAAATCAGTAGGACGCCCCGGCACTGGAAGTTTTACCCAGCACCATCGCACCCCCCAACCCGCCCCCCACCCCCACCCTAAAGTATAGTGTGCGCGTTCAAAATATAGGTGCGTGCGGTGCCTCAAAGTTTTAACCCTTTCTATACAAAATCACTAAACTGACTGATTCACATTATGACAGAATCACCTGTTACAGTGATTCATTACTTAAATTAGTGATCAGCCAATTATCTATCCAGATTAGTGGGACAATTGATTAGTTTTCATCATTTTCAAGAAAGGCAAATCCTACAAAAGGTAATTTGTGCTAGAATGCCATATAAGTGATCATAGCAATCAGCTGTTCAGGTAAGTGTTCCGACTATGTTGTCAAGAGAAGCTTGTAATGTGGTTTTTTTAATGGCTATACCATTTGAAACTATACTATCATTTCGGTTTCTTTGCTTCAACAACATCAGAGAAAACCTCCATGATAGTAAATTACACCAAGGGATTTCTTCCATTTCAAATTATTAGATCAGAGTGACAAAATAAGACTGAACCTATGTTATAAATCACTTATTAAATCAATAATTTGTTGCACATGTTTTAGTTCCAGTCTTATTTTCCAACTTGCATTTTCGTTGGCAACATAACATTAATCGTCCTGTCATGTCAGCCTTAGGACATTTTAGCCTGTGTTCCCGACTGGCATCGCGTGGTGGTGGATGTGGCGGGTGGGGGACGGAGGGGGCGAGTGTTACAATAGAATTTTAAGGTCTTTTCTCCTCATATGATAGTGTAATCATTTACCTGGAATTTTTTTCTGCGTCTTTCTTCCATTTCTTTTATTACAGTTATCTTTTATTCTTTTGTATCATTCTGGCTGTCTTTCTGTCTTATCAAGCACACAGTATTATTAGTGTATTTCATGGGTACGAGATGTGGATAGAAAAATCTGTCACGAGGGCCATTGTTCGGCATCACGAGGCCTGCCGAGTGATGCCGAACAGTGATCCCGGGTGACGGATTTGTCTATCCGCACCTCACACCCATGGTAGATACTTTTTCTTGCACACCACATTTTGTTTTAACCTTAGAACTTGTTAAAATGCGTAATTTAAGTGCTTGAGAGGTTTCCATTTGGTTTTGAAAGAAGGCACCGCTTTCAACTAACGCCACTCGGTTCTTTATCATGTTTATGTCTACGTCTGGCGTGCATAAACTGACCTCAGTTTTCCGTCTTCGTGACGTCATCATCTAAAATGCCAACGTCACTTGACGACGCAGATACGTGACCCCCAGTACAATCAATGCATTGACAGCTCGTGATTTTTATCTGGTCCTGGGTGAGATAACCTGGGTGAGATAAGATTTGTAGGTACAGGTGAAGCACGCGGCTATCCTAATCTGGAGTGCAAGAAAACTACGTTAACTAACAAGCCCATGAAATGTTCGCTGAATATTCACTTAGTTTACTTAGTAGCATTAGAGATTAATGCGGTCTGTAGGGTAAAAGAAATTGAATAGTCAAAACTTCCCAGCAGATCAACATACTGTCGTTCAGTCAGTGTTGATTACGGAAGCTAAGGGCGTGATGGTTTAACAGAAAATCGGTTAAGATATATGTAGCTGTAGCTGAATGACCACCTGCTAGGGGAATAGCTGTTTATTAGAGTTGTTTACCAGGTGAACTGTGCGTGTCTTTCGTGAACTTTTGTAATCTGGTGTTTGTTCTTCTTTTTCTTTTGGTTTTGAGGGTGGGATGTGGGGTCTGATAATATTCGTTTCTGATCATTGTCTATCTTTTTGCGTTAGCCGTGTAGCTAGTTTTTTATAAGGTAAACTTAATTTGTTATCACAGTTGTTCAAAACAGCGATGCGTTTTAATGGATCTATGAAATTATTTGGTGTAAATTATGTATTTTGTGATTTTTTTCCAGGAATTTCTGAGACAGACAACTTGACTACGTTTCGACAGTTGCTCAGAGGACTTTGGTTTTGGACATGTTGAAATGACACGTGCTGAGTCATTTTTTGAAGGAAAACTTATGCTTGTGATGTGCATGGTGAAAGCTAAGGCGGGCAGCAAATGAATCTTGAACTTGCTGAAAAGAAAGAGCATGCTAGTGATGTCCTCGGTGAACAGTCTATAGGGACAGGAAACTTGAAGAAACACATACTTATTCAAACTGGATGTAAACCTCATGCATGTCGTGTTTGCAATAAGCAATATACAAGGACTGAAAGTCAGAGCAAACACATTTGTCATCAGCGGAAAATCCACCACATGCTTTTGGTGACTGCAGTGACAATTCACAGAGGCAAAAATCTTGAAGGGACACATATGTATTCGTTTAGCTGTAAACTGTATGCTTGTTTTGTCTGTGGTTTGAAGTTTTATGTGACATGACACTTTAAGAACCAGTACTTATTTGTTCTTGAGCTTTACCACCACGTCTGAATCCTGTCGGCGACGGTAGTCCTCGCACCGTAATTATGGTTGCATAGCACACAGATTTTCCTTATCCTCCTGCGCCTCGATATGATTAAAAATACTGTTTCCAGGGAGGTAAATATCATCCATCCATCTTCGGGGCTTTGTTTGCTTGTGCGGTCTATAGTAGTAAGAGCTGAATAAACAGTATTTGTAAGGGCGAGCAGTCACAATGGAAGGCAGGCCGAAAATATGCACGCTAATTCAGAAAGAAGGGGAACAACATACTTATGATGTGTGTGTTGAACATACTTCAGAGAAACACCATGTAAGTGATGTTTGTGTTGAACATAAAATAAAGGAACAGCCTACTTGTGATGTCTGTGGTAAAGAATGGGACTTGAAGAGGCGCGTTTGTGTTCAAACCAGAGACAAACCTCATGCTTGCAACGTCTGTGGGAAAAAAATTGCCCTTCCAGGAATATTAAAGAGGCACATGCTTATTCATTCTGGAGAGAAACCACATACTTGCGATGTATGTGGTAAACAATTTAGATATGCACACAGCTTGAAGGAGCACAAGCTTATTCATGCTGGAGAGAAACCACATACTTGCGATGTATGTGGTAAACAATTAAGATATGCACACAGCTTAATAAGGCACAAGCGTATTCATACTGGGGAGAGACCACATGCATGTGATGTTTGTGGTAAACAATACATTTTTCCTTATCAGTTGCAATGTCATATGCGTATTCATACAGGAGAGAAACTACAGGCTTGTGATATCTGTGGTAAACAGTTTACACTGTCTCGTGGTTTGAAATCTCATATGGTTATTCATACTGGAGAGAAACAGCATGCTTGTGGTGTGTGTGGTAAACTATTTACACGTGCATCAAACTTGAAGAGACACATGCTTATTCATACCGGAGAGAAAGCACATGTTTGTGGTGTATGTGGTAAAGAATTTAGACAGGCACAACACTTGAAGGGACACATGCTTATTCATTCTGGAAAGAAACCACACGCTTGTTACATGTGTGATAAACAATTTACACGGGTTTACAATTTGAAGAGCCACATGCTTACTCATACCGGAGAGAATTTTTCAGAGAAACAAGACGCTTGTAATGTATGAGGTGAACACTTTACACAGGCACAATACTTTAAGGGACAGCTGCTTATTTATACTGGAGTGACACTACATGCTTGTGATGCATGTGGGAAACAATTTAGACAGACACACTACTAGTAGGGGACACATGCTTATTCATACTTGTGAGAAACCAGACGCTTATGATGCATGTGGTAAACAATTTAAATGGGCATAAAATTGAAGTATCACATGAATGCTCATACTGTAGAGAAATCACATGCTTGTGAAGACAGTGGGGATCAACTGGCGGATACTGAAAACTTGAAGAGGCACGTGTTTATATTAATGTGAAACCGCATGCTTGTGATGTCTGCAGGAAACAGTTTGCACGGGCACAATCATTGAAGAAACACAGGCTTGTTCATACTGAGGAGAAACCGTATGCTTATATTATCTGAGGTAACAACTCTACACGGGCAGAGTACTTGTAAAGGCACATGCTTATTTATTCTGAAAAGACACGACATGCCTGTGATGTCTGTGGTTTATTACTTACTCATGCACGGGTGGTAAAGTTTCAAATTGACCTCCGCGGAGGTCTGTTGAAAAACAATTTGACTATTTTCCGGTAGGCAATTTGAATATATCCTGTCATGAATTTTTAGCGGTTTACTGACAGGGTTCAGACAAGATTTTTCTCGCTAGAAAAGGTATTCCAAAAATCGGAGAATGTCATGCTATATATATTTTACAGTTGTACATTGAGACCAAATGACATGGAGCAGTTTGAAGCGGTATTTTTTAAATTACTTTTGTCCTTCAGTTTCAGTACCGAAAACGAAACTAGGAAGTAGTCCTGCACAGTTAAATAGGCTTTTTGAATGCATTTGCAGGCTTTCTGTGAAATCTTACCGATGCAGTAAGACACGTAGCTTGTATAGCTTCGTTCTAAACATACTTTCAAGAATACGCATGCTTTTATTACTACATGCTTACCCAATTTTCGTCGGCGGTCAATTTGAACACGATGAGAACAATTTGACTAATAGAGGTTAACATGGAAAAATTCAATCAGCTAAAAAGAAGAAGAGGCTTAATTTACTTTTCAGAAGCTAGGTAGCAACGGATTGAAAGCATGTTTTCGTACTTCTAAAGAACATCAGATAATATTGCTCATGTAACATTGTCTTTTTTTTATCGTGAAATAGTAGTACAATAGTGCTTTATATCTTTCTTTTGTTGTAAAACCAGACCTGTGACACTGATTTGTTTGTAAACATAGCACGAATCGATTTTTTTCATCATATCCTTCACCGGTCATTCTAAAGCGGCCGTAATGATGTTATTGTTTCATGTTGATTACCCGCGTTTCTATGTAACAGCTACTTCAGGAGTGTAATCACCTCGCAGCGGGGGGAGCATGCGGGTATGTTTGCTTGATATCTTCTTATGGGTTGACTCTAAATTGTTTGAATATCGGTTCTCCTCTCTGCAAATATTAGTCTGGATGGGTTCATTTTATTTTACGAACAAATGAGAGCCACAGGTCTGCTTTTACAACAAAGAAAGTGATAAAACACTATTGTACTACTATTTCACGATAAAAAAAGAGAATGTTGTGTGAGTAATATTATCTGGTGTACTTAAGACCTATAAAATCATGCATTCAAATCATATGATATCTGGCTCCTGAAAAGTAAATTAAGCATTTTCTTCTTTTTAGCTGATTAAATTTTTCCATGTTAATCTCCATTAGTCAAATTGTTCTCATGGTGTTCAAATTGACCGCTGAGAAAAATTAGGTAAGCATGTAGTAACAAAAGCATGCATATTCTTGAAAGTATGTTTTGAACGAAGCTATACAAGTTACTGCATCGGTAAGATTTCACAGGAAGCCTGCAAATGCACTCAAAAAGCCTATTTAACTGTGCAGGACTCCTTCCTAGTTTCGTTTTCGGTACTGAACCTGGAGGACAAAAGTAATTTAAAAAATACCGCTTCAAACTGCTCCATGTCATTTGGTCTCAATATACAACTGTAAAAAATATATAGCATGACATTCTCCGATTTTTGGAATACCTTTTCTAGAGAGAAAAATCTTGTCTGAACCCTGTTAGTGAACCGCGAAAATTCATGACAGGATATATTCAAATTGCCTACCGGAAAATAGTCAAATTGTTTTTCAACAGACCTCCGCGGAGGTCAATTTGAAACTTTACCACCCGTGTCATGCAGGAACTTAAGGAAGCACATGCTTATTCATTTAGGAGTGAAACGACATGCGTATTGTATCTGTGGTAAAAAATTACACATGCAGAAAACTTAAAATATTACATAGATATCCATACTGTAGAGAAACCACGTGACTATGATGTCCGTGGTAAAGAAATGAAGAGGTTCAAACTTATTCATACTGGAGAGAAAATCATATCTGTGGTGTCTGTGGTAAACTTTCGACTCAGGCACGTCACCTGAAGGAACAAATGCATGGAGAGAAATCACATGCTTGTAATGCAAGTAATGGTAGTGGTGAAGAACTTCCACAAACAGAACACTTGAAGAGACACAAGTTTATTCATACTGGAGAGAAATCACACCTGTGATGACCATGATAAACAATGTGCACAGGCCCAAAATTGAAGAGGCGCGTGTTTAATTCTACAGGAGATGAACCGCAAGCTTATGATGTCTGTGATGAACGGGCAATGCTTATTCATACTGAAGAAATGCTGCATGCTTGTGATGTCAGTGGTAAATAACTTTTATAGGCAAGAACGTTTGAGATGCATGTGCAGAACATTTTTTTCGACATTAATCTTGATCAAATCAAGCTCAGATGAAAGAGAAGTTTAAAAGAATTTAAATGCTTCTTATAAGCCAAGAACTTGACTAAAGTACTAAAGTTGTGATGATAAAAAATGCATATTTACCAGAAGCGAACTGCAGTATGACTTTCTACACAGGGAAATCCAAAATACAATAAATTTAATACATACATGTACCTACCATACTCCTTTAAAACATGACTCATACCTACTATCTTATGAGTCGTTCCGAGATTTAGTAGATCATGATGATTAGGTATGACTGAAACACAGGATATTCTTTCGACGGCCACAGCGTATTTTTACGTAAATGCTGACATTGACTTTTCGAACGACCCTCACAACCTCATTTATTCAGGCATCTTACTAATTTTGATTTCTCTGTATATGCCAGAATCACGGCCTTGCACGCTCTTAGTCGCAGTTCTAAAATGGATACTGGGAGGATGCTAGACGCTTTCAAATGCTGAAAAACTTGTAATTTCGATTTTACTCATCAAGTAAGCAAGTCAAAATTAAGGGTCAAATGTTCTACCCACCCCCTTTTCCAGTGATTTTCTTGAAACCTCTGGGCGTCGAAAGGATATATACGAAATACTTTACTGAAAACAAGTCTTTTGCTTCTACATATTAAACTAATAAAGGGACCTGACACTGTTATGGCGGATGGGGAAATAAACTTAGAGAAAATATCTGTATTTGCATGAAGAGTCTGAATATGTTCACAGTATATAGCGTCATTTCCTGACCAAGGCGAGGGACAAGATCAGTAAGATACCTGTTGGGTGTAAGGCCATTATTTTTTGTAAAATATGAGTGTTTTTTTAAGTAAGTCTTTCTTGAACAGATTCCCATCAAAGGTGTGCGAAGAGTTTTTCGTTTCTGCAGAGCTTAGTTATAACACTATTAAAAATTAGAGCGAAATGCTACCGTAGGACGGCACTGTAACGTCAAGTAACGTCATATGTAAAGAGGAAACGGCCGGCTTTGGCAATGTTACTAAGCCAGCCCTAAACCCTCTTCAACTAGAAAGAGACTTTCATTTTTGTTTCAGTTAGCCATGACCTCAGAAATCTTGCCAAAGTGTTTATTGTCAAAGAATAGGTCTTTAAATTTGTCCTCATATGAAATCCAAAAGGGCAGCTTCACCTGTCATAGTTTTCCCGCCTGACACCTTAGGCAGCTGCATGACACAATTTACGCGTACACTTGCCGCATTTAACACCTTTACATAGCGCCTGCAAAGTTTATTTCTTAGTTAGGAAAACCCGAAACTATAAATTTAAGAACTTCCGTTTTTCGACGATAACTCGCCCCAAGACATGTAAAAACTCGGACCGACACAACTCGCTGCAATACTGTAAGACAAGTTGCCCCATATCATAAGACAACTTGCCCCATATCATAAACTGCTCGTTCATTCGAGTCGGTAAAAAGGTTTCTTAACAGTGGGTGGTGCCACCGTATAATGGTAGTTGCGGATATACCATTTGCAAGAGTTCATTTTATTTTCAAATAGCGTACTGTGATTTGTGAAGGGTTTTGTGACATTAGATAGGTAAGTAGGGGAGACCGGGGATAGTTGATGCACGGGGCAATTTGATGCAGTGGGAATAAAAAGATAATGACGTCGTTATGAACGTCAGAAATGACAAATTAAAGTAGTCATTGACAGCCGCCATCGTTTCCTGAAGTTTTGCGGAATTTCGACAACAAATGAGAATTTGGCGAAGAAAAGTTCATTTTTGACACATCTTAGTAAATTTATGGTATTTTGCAATTTTTCGTTTAGCACGCATTTGTTTCTGGTTGTTCATAATTGTTTTATGCACACAGGTAGAGAAATCTTTCATCTTCAAAATCATACGCCCTTCTGACGGAAAACATTGTGTATTGGTTGTCTACCTTGCTGAATGTCACGTGGGGCATGGTTGGGGCAAGTTGATGCAGTGAGCATTGGGCATGTTGATGCACCATATACTCCTACTGTACTGCATGAACTGTTCACAATATTTGGATGGACTTGATCTCTTACTTATGTAGAACTATGTACACTAGTTTAAGCATTTCGGATTTGTATTATATTAGAATACGATGTATTTCATTATATTCAAACAATAATATACAATGGCATTCGAGCCATGTCACAGCAATACTTACAATTTATATGTGCGCCCAGCAAAGACTCGATACATCCGCGCAGTCTGATCAGAGTCTGTGCGCTCTATGGATAGCAAAGG